>OY992883.1:83839601-83841666 GCA_963921405.1 Cepaea hortensis
CTAACTAATTCCTCTCTCACACAATGTCTAACGCTCACCATATTCTCTCTCCTCCCTCTCTTATTCTATTCGTTCACTCTATCATTGTCGTTCTCTCTCCCACTCTCTCCTATTCTCTATCTATTTTCTCACTTTATCTCATACACTCTCTCATTCTCACACACGTTTTCTCGCATTCTCCCTCTGAAATATATGTCTAACCCTCTAACATGTAAACACTCTCTGACTCTCTCTCTCTCTCCCTTTCTCGCATACACTTTCTCTCTCTCAAACTCTCTCTCTCTTCTTTCACTCTCTCTCCGCAAGTCCCCCTCTCTCTGTGACTCTCTTTCCAACTCGCTTATATACATTTGACTCACTCTCTTGCATACAGTTTCTTCTACGCTCGCACTCACTCATGGTCTCTCTCTCTCTCTCTCTCTCTCTCTCTCTCTCTCGCTCTCTCTTTTCAGTTTTTCATTACATCGGCCGTTCTCTATCTCTCGTTTTTTTTGCCGCAAACACGATTTGACTCTTGTCAACTACACTCTCTCCCTTTCATTCTTTCACACATTATCTCAACCCCCCTCCCCATATCTCTCTCTCTCCTCTCTCTCTCTCTCTCTCTCTCTCTCTCTCTCTCTCTCTCTCTCTCTCATCCCTGTCCTCGCCTCTCTCTCTTTCTCACAAAGGTACACACTCACTATCTCACTTAGTACATTTTCTCTAAGTCTCTCTTTTCTTCTGTCTCTTTCAGTCTGTCTGACTTCTCACTCTGTACTTTCTCTCACTTTCGCTCACACTCCTTTACATATATTTTCGTTCACGATCGTTTTCACTCTAGCTCACTCTCATTCTCTCTTTCTCGCTCGCTCTCACTTTCTCCCACAATTAGACTCTCTCAGACTCACTTATATACACATGCTCTCACGCTATCACTTTCATTTGATCTATTTTACTCACTCTCAAACTGTCACTGTCTCTCTCTCGCTCTCTCCCTCTCTATCTTATTCTCTCTATCACTCTCTTTCATTCACTTTCACTGTCCCAGCTTTGTCACTAACTGTCTGTATCGCACACTTCCTCTCTCGTTCACTCTTTCGTTCTCTCTCACACTCTCGATCAGAGAGCGAGAGGGTGGGGAGTGGGAGAGAAAGGAAGAGAGGTGAAGATAGAGGGAGAGAGAGGGGAGAGACAGTGAGAGGGAGAGGGTAGAGAGAGGCAGTGAGAGAAGGAGAGAGAGAGAGGGAGAGAGATGGAGGAAGAGAGGGACGGAGAGAGAGAGAGGAGAGAGAGAGAGAGAGAGAGAGAGAGGGAGAGAGGGAGGGAGAACAAATGCACTTTATTTGAAAGGGTTAAGAAATTGGCACGCAGGCCCGTCTGATATTCTGGCCTTCTTATCTCTCTGCTCTCATACACTATTTCTTTCATACATCACTGATGAAGCTAATCTTAGACAACAACAGAAAACAATATGAGAGAGAGAGAGAGAGAGAGAGAGAGAGAGAGAGAGGGAGAGAGAGAGGGAGAGAGAGAGAGAGAGGAGAGAGGAGTGAGAGAAAGAGAAAATGAAAGTGTGTGAAAAGAGAATAAGATAAAGAGAGAGACAGAGGAAGAGAGAATGCCAGACATAAAGTTTGTGTGTGTGTGTGTGTGTGTGTGTGTGTGTGGCGTGCGCGCGCTGCCGTGTGTGTGTTTACATACACATAAATAAAAAACTTATGGGTGTAATTCGGAGAAAGGCGTGCCCGTTAACACTGAAAGGTCGTTACATTGATCACAACCTTGGGCAGAGGTTCTCAGGCTGTGTGTGTCCATGGCTTCCCACTACACCACCTTCATTCCTCCTGCGGCCTGCCTGTGGGACAACTGGTAAACACTGTAGCCATGTTTTGACATGCTGTCTAATTGAGAGTGGGCGGCCATCTAAGTTATAGACAGTTTGTTTCTCGCTTCCTTTCGTGTAATTGTTTAAAGAAGTGTGCGGGACATGGGTAATAGGGAAAGCGCAACCCCCCCCCCCCCCAATGTAAAATAACTCTAGTGCACTCAATCATATTACCAACCACTAGTAGTAGCAGAACTC